>NW_023590660.1:0-44585 GCF_014843425.1 Jatropha curcas | reverse complement strand
AAAAAGAAGGAAAAGGAGATTATACCTAGATGCAATGTTAATAACGTCACCCGAACTGGTGATAGTAAATGCCCATTTTTCCACAGCAAATGGGACAGATGGTTTTTTTTGAAGCACTGTTGAGGCTGCCGTTTACTAGTCCAAGCTTGGCCCCATTTATATATATATAGAGGTTACCGAAGTTTAAGCCTTTGTGGTTTAATTTTATTAATTAATACAATAAATTTCCAAATTAAAGGGTTTTTAGAAATTTGAATGGGTTATATTAAATAAAAATGATTTTTTTTTTTCACATACATATTTTTCGAAATGTGTAACCTTCCAAGTGTTTCAACCTAAATGTTCTGTTGGTAAAATAACTTGGTGATTAATATCATTAGGCAGGTTATCAAGTTTTCTTTGTCCAAATGTTTAAACTTATTCTCAAGAATAAATGTTTATTGAATATTTTAATTAACATATAGCCAACTATGAACCTTTTTTTTCAAAAATTTTACTTGTTCTTCAAGTTAAATTTTTGTTTATTGAATATTTTTAAAATCGAATAAGATTAATCGAAGCTTTCGAGGGGTAAAAAAGTCTCTGCAAAAAGAGGAAGTAGGCCATAATATCCCTAACCATCATTTTCTCTTTGGATCCAAATTCCAAATTAATGTTGGGCTTCAGGATAGGCTGAGTATGTCGCTAAATAGTCAAAACAAGTTTATTGTCGCTTAGCCGAGCCCTATGGATTTGAATATTCTTTTTCTTTTTTTTTCTTTTTTTTTGAAACCAAATAAAAACTATTATTTAAATTCAATTACTTAAAACTTTGTTTTGATAATAATAAAGGAAAGAAAATGAATTTATTTTCCTTTATGATAAATGTTATTTATTATTATAATTCATATTATGCACCTTTTTTTTTAAACAAATGAATATAATTTCAGTTATTATTAAAAATATTTTGGATAATTTGATAAAAATAAACGAAATTCCCTTCATTTTTTTTATTATTTGTCTTCAAATTAGAGAGATTCCAATATTACGGAACGAGTTAAAAATTTAAATTAAATATTAACTTTCTTTCAATATTTTTTCTTTTCATTTTCAAATAAAAATAAAAAATATTTTTCTTTAAGTATTTTTCCATTAGTTATTTTTTCTTTATTCAAAAAAAAAGAAAAATCATCCAAACAAAGGCTTAAATTTTTCAGTCATGAAAAATAAAGTGTAAGGGTACAATAGTATAAATTAAAGAAATTGAAAAAAAAACTAAAAAAAAAAAATTTGTAAAAAATATTTCAAAAGTTAAGGAACTTTTTCACTATTTGGCATATTTTCATTACCAAGCCTTTAGATTTAATTTATTATTATTATTTTTAATTTGGAATAGTTAACTTTATCACTTTGCTTGAGGATATTATTTTTTGCATGCTATATTATAGCAAATAAGTGGAGTAAAAATGTGGATCCTTAATTAATAATTTCAAAATCAAATCAAACACCAAGCATAGCAGTGGAAATATAGAATATATAATATAGAATATCCTGGGCTGGGGCTGGGAGATTATTCTGGGATTCGAAAGAACATGGTAAAGGAACCATTTGAATTCTTTGGTTGCAGTCTAAAGAGCTACAGAAAATTTGCTTTTCTCTATCAATTTCTCTACAGAAAACTCTTATCTAATTAAGAAATTTTCCAGTTATTCTTTTTTTTTTTTTTTTAAAAAAAAGGAAAGAAAATAAAAGGTTTAAACAATTATATATGAATTACGTACAAGGAAGACAAGAAATAAAAGAGAGGAGCAAAAAAAAAAAAAAGAAAAGAAAAAGGAGGATGTGGTATATAACTGAGAACAGAAGATATAAAATTAAAGCAACTTGTTCTAAAAAACAACCATTCTTTAGCCTTTTGAAATTTGAATCAAGATTTAATGAAATTTTTACAGAATAACCCCAGGCATGAAGCAAGAAGAAAAAGCAAAGGAACATATATAAATTAAACTTCTTTATTGATTTTCAGATGCAAAGAAGCAGAATCATATTAAGAATATCCATTATATGCATATGTTGTTTAATAACGAATATTCTGCTTTTCAATATAATCTGGAATTCATTCTTTTTTAACAATAAGAATCGTTTGGATTTTGAAAAATAAATTTTCAAGATAATTTAATTTATCTTTAATTTTAATTTATAAGACTAGAAATAATTTAGCAACTATAGAAATTTTATTATTTTAAAAAATTTACGCTCAAAAATATATGTGAAGAAAAATATACAAACGATAATAAATACATGTTTTATAAAGATTATAATAAAATTTATAATATCAGAAAAATGTTACTCTCTTTGAAAATGGAAATTTTATTTTTCCATTGATACTGAACATATTTTTCATTAATTAATTTCTTTTTGAACCCCAAAATATCAAAAAAACTCTGAAAAAATACTTTTCGAAAGCAAATTATATTTTAGAAAATAAAAGGGAAGTACTAATAAATATTAATTTTTCTTTAGCATGACTCATTGTATAAACTTTAACATATTATCTACTAAAGTGATTTTCATATGACCTACTACGGGTTTGTGGCTCGATTAGAAGAGCTCTGCAGTGAGGAATGAGAGTCTTAACTATGACTTAAGCCTAAACGGATTACGCGGTCCAAATGATTTTCGAAAAAAAAAAAAAGTGATTTTCAATTATGCTTAACAAAGGGGAGGAAAAAGGTAAGGTATTAGGCCTAATCAAGGTCATGTCCACATTAAAAAAAATTATATCTTTTAAATATTCTTTTTTAAAGTTATATAATATGCTAGATCCAACGTTGCAGCACGTAAAATATATTTTTTTGTTTTTTATAACCTTATGGTAATCTTTTGGGCAAGCTATCGACATGGTTTCTTTTTGCATTCTTAAATTAATCATAGGATTTGAACTACTTATTGATATTGGTGATTTAATGTTCAACTATAATATAGGGAAGGGAAGAAGCAAAAACGTGGAAGTTTGGTGGTGAATTTAAATTTGCCTTTTAAAATTTAAGTGGCAAAATAGATAAAATTTTCCAAAATTATTCTTTTAATTAATTAAACAAAAATTAATAATTTCAATTCAAATAATTTTCAGCAGATTTTATTTTCAATTAAACATAAACGATAAGTCAGCTTTGCAGTAAAAAGTGAAAATTAAGTTAGGGGCCAAGAAGCAGCAGTATTATTTTATTTTATTTAATTATAAAGAACCGTCCACCGGCCAGGAGATTCTGTAATTGTAGGCCTGAAATCAACATAAATGGAATAATTGAATCCTTTTAATACAAGAAAAGCCTAGGATTTCCACTTTGGAATTGGAATACTTTCTTTAATTAATATCCCCAATTTAATTAAATTAATTCCTTTTTTAAGAGGGATTACCCTTATTTTTTTTTCTTTTGGGTCTTATCTTTCAACTCGTAGAGGCACATAAAATTTATAGTAAATATAAAAATTTTCATTTCTTTTGGGGATTTTGAAATTTTCATTTTTTTTTTTTGTGTCTTTATTATGTCCATAAAATGGTCAATATTAGCAAATATGGGATGTTTAGTAAAATAGTGCCAAAACAGAAGAGAATAGGAAAATTACTGTAGTGAAAGGACTTTTCCTAAAAAGTTAAGAGATAATGTTTTCTCTCTTTGTGAAAGAAGGAAGAGGCAACCTAGGATCTACAAAAGAATAATAGTAATTAAAATAGTAAAAAGATTTAAACTTTAGGAATCAAAGGTTTGATAGGATTGTTTCTTAAAGGGCTTAATACCCTCCATTGAAGGTAAAAAAAAAAAAAAGTTTGATAAGGAATAAATATACCATTTCATCATTGGAAAATGAAAAAAGAGTACTCTTCCATACTTTAGGAGAGACATGTCAAATCTACCACCAGGGTAGTTGCAATTTCTTATTATCAATCAATCCAATTATAATCAATTTTATCTTATAAATATCCTCATTCCAGGCATTTTTTCCTTTTCACACTACATGTTTGTTATTGTTGTTTTAACCTGCTCAGTAAAAAAAATATTAACAACAAGAAAGTTAATATTTTTAATTCAATTTAATTGAATAAAACTAATAATTAAATCTTAAGTCATAACAATCTACCTAATAAAAAAGCGGTCTAATAAAGCCGGCGGTGATAGCGCTAGAAAAAAGAAATTGATCAATTGAGCGAAGCCCTGAAACAGGAACCTTCTAAAAATAGTACATAGATTAGTTAGAATCAAGAAATGCCGAGTAAGAGATGAATCGAATATCGCGTTGCAAAATGAGAAATTAAATCACGTTTTTTTTTTGGTAAAATAATTTAAAGAGTTTGGAAGAACTTTTGAATTAAGAACGTACCCATTTGAAAGAAAATTTAAATAAGTATTTCTAAGAATTATCATATTAATGGCAAAAAAATAATTTTCCTTCATTATAGTCCTTAATCTAAGCTCTCAATCTCTTAACACCATATGAAAGTCTTCTCCATGTGCCTTTTCTTTTTTTCTTACAGCACGGTTGCACGTATGGAAGTAATAATTTAGTAATATAGAACATGTCAATGGAATACAGATCCTAGAATTGATAACTTGCCTCTTTAATATGATATTAATGATTAGGATGCCTGTTTGACCAGAAAATGCTTATATTAGTAAAAATGAATCTATAAAATTAACCTAAAAGTTATTTAATTTGTGAGTGAAATGAATGAAGGCTTAAGGCTCCTCAACAAACTTTTCCCCAATAATTGTGGTCATCAAATGATTTGAGTTTCCAAACCATTAATTATGTATATGAGGATTCTAATAAGAGAATAGGCAAAGGTATTTAACCTACTAATTAACAAAACCTATTCCATTCATTCATTTCAATCCCATACCAAAAAAAAAAGCTACCTCCTTACCTAATTAGAGGTATGTAAAACGCAACTGATCGAACCGAACTGATCATTTCAATTTGGTTCGGTCAGCTTTCAAGAGAGGTTTAAATTGGTCAGTTTTTATTCGGTTTGGAAACTTGAACTTATTGTTCACATTTGAGTTGGTTTCTTGAAAAATTCCATCGGTTGGAGTTAAGTCCAATTCAACAGATGCAAAAACCGTCAAATTGGGTCGAATTGAACTAGTTCAGTTTTGAGTCAATTTGGTTCGGGTATTGTCCAAAATTTTTCAGTTTTGCATTTTTTGATCTTGGTTCGGGTTGGTTTGAATCGAAACGACTGTTTGTTCCTCCTCAACCTGATTTGGTATCTATGCTTGAATATCCAACGAAATAAAGAGACGCGAAACACAAAAAATCATATTTAAAATATAAATTTTATTACGGAAAAAGTTTCTTGAAATGCATAAAAAGGGTGCATATATAGTTAGGAAGTTTTCGTGCATCAATAAATTGTATTAATTCCATATATGTATAGAAAGAAAGAAAAGAAGTTATGGGCATGAAAATGAGAAAGAAAGAAAGAAAAACGGCGTAATGCATATCATGAAACATGAAGATATGACATGCCCCAGCAAAGAAGGGACCACGGTAGGGTGGAAAGGCTTCTAAGAAAGGAAAGAAAAGGAAAGGAAAGGGGTACCCTTATCAGTTTTATCATTTAAAAAGAAGAGGGACTTGTAATGAATGCAATCCCGGTCCTTCCCCATATTCCCTCTGCATTTATTTATCTCCAAAGCCTCCAACATGTATATCAGATTTATTCAAAGCCTAGTTTAGCCACTAACTATTTCTTTTATGTCCTTTTATATCTCACACGCTTCAAATCATCAATCTATCCATGCCCACCTTCCTCCTTCATTTCAACTAGTGTAAAACTCATCTTATCCTACTTTCGCACAAAAGGTTAATTTTGGCCATGGTTACTTTGACACCGACAATTTCCATACATAGATGTTGGAAAAAAAAAAAATCTAATTTAACGGGCATAACTTTGGTTCATTTTATATTCATATAATTATTGCATTAATCTCCACATAATACTTGATTTAAATTATAAGAAACATAATAAATAACTAATAAAGGCGCAAAGAGCTACCTACAGCCCAAGACAGCTAGCTTTTTGCGATGGTGGTGCCATAGCTGAGAGAGATGAGATGTAAATATAGACAAAATGGCAATAGAATTACTTATGTTTTAAATATTTGAAAATTAAGCCTCAAGATGTTATGATCGAGGTTAGATCTTAATAACTATGTTATAAACTCATATGAAATTTATTCATAGACGGTTTGTCATTAATCGAGTTAATTAAACCAATTAGTGATAATTTTATTTTTATGAATTTTTCACAATTTTTTTTTTTCAAAGGAAACCAACAATAAAAAACTTCAATTATAAGGACAATGCATCTAATTGATAGAGAAAGGAATGATTTCACTTTGATTAATATGAATGTTCAATTAATATCTAAAGAGTATATATGAAGAAGCTTCAAAAAGAAAGCAAAGCCATTGATGGGATGGCAATATATATATATATATATATATATATATATATATATATATATATATATATATATATATATATATAGCAGCAGAAGAATAAAAATGATTAAAGGAAATAATTGAAGCTTCACACATATAAATATTCGGTATACATGAACCAGAACGACAATAAATGCAGGTGCCCAAATCAATGCTTGTATAATTTATTTATAATGAACAGGGAATAAGTTACAGAACGGAAAGGAAAGGAAAGTGAAGGAAAAATAATGAGAAATTTTCTTGAGATTCTACAGAGGAGCAATGATAACAAAAACCCGCACGAGTCTGTTTTCATTGGATTCCCTTATGGATGCTGTCCTCCCGTTAGACACACTGACACCCACAATCTGACAACATTATCCCATCACTTACACTATTAATTTTATATAACTAATCCCTTTTAATCATGCTTAATTAACCTCTAATTCACCTCTCTCTTTTTCATTTCTTCCATCCAAAAAGTCACAATACCCAACAGAATTTTTCTTGCAATTGGAAAAACACTAGCCTTGACGAAAAAAGAAAAATGCATCATCCTATAATTTTTTCTTACTATCTAGACTCATAAAGTAGAATATGAGCAGACCTCTTTTAGAAGACTTTTTTTAGAACCACCAAGATCTGTGCAGATCAACTAGTGGTTGCAGGTGGACCCTTTTTAATGTTGCAACTATATAGCCATTAATTGAATATAATTAATTTAATTTCTTATACATTTAATAATTAGTGGGGAGTTCAAGAAGAAGAAAATAAAAAAGAAATCAATTGCTTTGATTTAAATTAACCATTTATTTTCATAATGAAATTTGTAATGGCACTTTTGATGATTATAATATCAATTCAAGAGTAACAAAAGAAGAAGAAGAAGAAGAAGAAGAGTTTGCATTTTGTGCATAAACAGTAAGTCTCATGCTTTAACTTTCTCAAGTTTGACTAAAACAAAGAAAGGCTCATAATTGCACACTGAAATCACACTCACAAACCTTAAATCAAGCCAATACACATTAATTTGATCTCTCTCTTCAAACTCCCAAAGTCAGCAATACATCTAAAATTGAAAATTGAAAATATATAGTAATGATAAAGTAGGCATATAAGGCTAAATTTAGTCGGACAACTCCCACTAAATTTAGTGATTAGGGTACCCTACAAATCAATTGAAAATAACTCAACTAATTAATACTCACCCACCCTAAAAGCTCAACTATCATACTATACCTTAAAAGGATGAAATATATAAGAAAAGCACAAACTATTATAACTCAGTGAAGTCATTTATAATTAATTATTAAGGATCAACTCTGAGACTATATTGAAATGATCTTCCCTTCATATGATATGAACAAATTTCAGTTTTTCAGACTGAGATATCACGAAGCGCAAAGAAGAAGAAGAGCTCTAAATCTGGAGGGGCAAAGAAAGCGATCGGTCTCCTTTGCAATGAGCAATTTGATATAACTCTTTGCTTCTTGGGTGCTGGTGGACATGTAACTATCTCCGGTATTCGAAATTTCTGAGCTTTTGGTGTAGAACATGAACTTGTAGAGATATCAACGCTACCCTCAAAATCTAACCCATCAATCTTTAAACAAGTATTTGAGCTTGTAGTGGTGGTGGTGGAAGAATCAGAAGGCAAATTCTCCACCATTATTGATGCTTCTTGAATGTTCTTGGACTTGACACGGCTTTTCTTGTATTGGGTTGTTTTTGTTTTTGCTGGTTTGGCTCCTGCTCTCGTTCTTGATCTTGTTCTATCAGAAGGGGCCATAGGTGGATGGATAGGAAGGAAAATGGAGTAGTAAATACTAAATAGTTTGAGAAGAGTTAAAGTAGAAAAATAAGTAATGCTAAAAACGGGTAAGAATAAACTAAAAACTTTACTTAGTATGGATGTGAAAAACTGGTAAGTCACAATAAACCATGGAAGAGAGCACTTTAAAGGCTAATTTGACTGGAAAGTGGTAAAAAGCCAAGTGGAAGACCAGAGCCTTTTTCAAAATCACAGCAACTAACTTATCAAAAAGATAAAAACCCAATTCTTCTTCAACAAAAACACATTAAAAAAAACTCTAAAATACCATTGATCATCATCTAGCAAAACCAAACCTAACAGAAACACAAATTAATTGTAAAGAGTCTACTGCTAATCATAAAAAGATCGTGTTTGGATCGAAACCATTAGATAAAAGATACACTCACCGTGTAGAAGAAGAAACGAATGATCTATAAATTATATATATGTGGGGGCTAACATAGAGAGCAGAGACGAAGAAGAGAGGGACGACAAAGATTTCAGTGTTTGGAGGGAGTTAGGGTTATAAAATGGTAGAGTGAGTGAAGTGAGAAATTTAATTGCGGGTAAGAGAGAGATAATTAGGTTAGCTGCCCCACTGCCCGCTGTTTTAGAGGGATAGATAGCGAGCAACAAATGGTTTCAAATTTGGAATAATTAAAAATTTTAAAAATTTATTAGGGTAACCTGCTTTTTGTAGTATTGTACTACAATTAAGCTTTTTTTTTTTTTTTAAAGATAAACCTTTTAAAAATTTTGATTTGAAAAAAAATACAGTTTGTGTTTAACTTGTTAAGGTAATTATAGATTCCATTTGGTGAATCGTAATATAACAGAATATAATATATTATATGAGCGAATCTAAAACGTTTGGAATGCACTTATTAATTTATTGTTCTTAAATTCTAATTTCTTATCATCTTGAAAAAAAAAAAGAGATTAATTTTCCTTTTTCTCTGTGTTCATCTCTGTTTTAGTAATTAGATCATCTTCAAAGAAGAAAAAGCAATCACATCATATGAAATATAGAATTGAGGTTTTTTTTTTCAATGTCAAAAATATGAAAAATGTATAAGTCATATATTTTTGTCCTTTTCCTATGGGTTAAAAAATTAATTATAACAAGTAATGAAAAAACAAAAGAAGGAAAAGGAGGGAAAGAGAGATTTGAAATAAGTTGTGGGAATCCTAGGATCACAAATATTAGGAAATGGCAAAAACATGGGCAGTGTCGGGTTCCTGTAATGCAAAGCCATGAACAGTTCACCGTGCACTGTTCTTAGTTGATAGTTAAGATTCTGAACGACATTAATATGAAAAATGCACGTACTCTTCCTCTGCCTCTCCCTCTCTCTCTTACCAGTTACCAACTTACAGCTACAGAGGAGATAAGGACAAACAGAAAGAGAGAAAGAAAGGTGTCTGTATGTATAAAATATACCTAACTGAGTTAGGTTCATTTGGTCAGACACTTTTATATTCATTCATGGCCTCGTTTTTGTTAAACATCTTCAGGGGATCCTAAAAGAGGGTTTAACCCACTCGTGCACGTGCCTCTCTTTTATCCATAATTTCAAATTTTCATTTCATATAATACAAACAAATTGTTTGGACTTATCTTTAAATCACATGATCGAAGTTTGTAATTTTTATCTTCCATTTTTTTTAAGAATTAATTAATGATTTAGTCCCTTTCTAATTCTTGATTAATGGCATTGATATTTGAATTAAATTCTATATATTCAAAAATATTACCTAAATTAGTTAAAGATAATCACCACTTAACTACCATTTTAAATTCAAATGCATTTGGATATTAATTTAAATGCCACAATTATCATTATCATTAAACTAATCTAATGGTGTCTATCTTATCACATTCAAGTTAACGATTGAATTGAAGTTCTGATACAATTATTTTCTTAAACTCGTATTAATTATCAATAAACAAATATTAAAAATACACACCAAGTGCTATTCCTTTTCCTTTCCTTTCCATTTTTTACCCTTATAGTGATGCGGTCAGGGCAGCAGCTTTTAACATTTCTGCCATTCTTATCACTGCAAGGCATCTTCTTTTACTTAGTTGAACACTTCTAATTCTGAAACCATTCAAGGTTGACAACAAGTGAGCTTTATAGCCTATCAAAGTTATAATTTGGATAGCATCAAGAAAGGGACTATTTTTATCTTTATCATCTCAAAAGCAGTAAAATTATTCCCCTGCACTTCTCAACAAAGCCTTGCGTTTATCTCTGAGTGCAGATTCCGGACCTTCTTTTTTTTGTTCTCCTTCCTATGACGATCCCACAGTAGAGAAGAAAAGTCTTATTTTGTCTCTGTTCTTGCAACTAATGTATTTATAGGTTCATTTTTCTGGTTTTGCTTTAGTTTCCAGGTCTAATGGTTGAGAAGCGGCTTGTTAAACACGAATTTCTGAAATGGTGAAACTCTCAGAACAATGGGTGGTAAACCCTTTTCCTAGCTTAAATATTGTAAATGAAATGCTCAATGAATATAACAATACTATCCTTCTTCAAGCATTTGCTAACTAGTGCTAAGATTTCAGGCAATGTCACAAAGAAGCTGATGGTGCCAGTTTTGTTAAAGCTACGGTTTACTACCAGACAAATCCAGATAAATAGAAATACAAACTGACTAAATAGGATAGCATCTTATTTGGAATTCTAGAGGGGAAAAACATACAGATAAAATAACAGCAAACCAATCTAACTGAGAAAAAGTAACGAAGCAAAATTTTAAACAGTCAGGAAAGGTTCGACATCACCAGTAATACATATAGCAGAAAGCAAACATCACCGACCTCGCGTAACTGCTTCTTCCAACTCCTCAATCGATGAGGGAAACAACTCTATATAACGGCTTCCGAGAGTCATCCTATCTTTGGACATTGCTGCTTTTGAATCTTCTGCACTTGCAAATTCCACAAATGCTTCCCCAGTCGGTCTCCCCTCTGAATTCATTGTAATATGAATTGACTCCTCTGACAAAACAAAATCTTTAAAGAACTCCATTATATCATCCTTGCCAGCAGAAAATGGCAGTCCTCTCAAGCGTAACACGCCTGTATGTTCGGCTGAGTCCTTTCCCTCATCATAAGATTTAGCCCTTGGAGCATTTCGCCTTGGTGAAACACCACGAGCTTCAGAAACCTCATTTGCGATTGCCTTGTAATAATCCTGCCTCTTACTTCTGAAAACCTCAACATATCGTCTGCCCATGTTCTGTCTATTTTTTTGAAGAGCAAAATCAACTTGAAGTGGATATCCCAAAACACAAAAAGCTTCCCCAGTGAACTTTCCACCCTTGTGGACAAAAAGAACATCAACTATGTCAAGGCCACGGAAGAACTCCGCAACATCAGTTTCTGTGCAATCAAAGGGAAGACCACGAAGTCGAACAACAGGGAAAGGTGGAGGTTGGGCAACATATCCATAAGGCGGTGGATTATACATAAAACTCGAACCAGGAGAAGTCCCATAGAATGAAGGGCCCTGATCAACCAAACGCTGACGTTTTGCACCCATTTCACGCCCATCACCACCATCGGGATATCTACTTTAATAACCAAATCATTTCAAGCAATATTGCAAAATCAGTAGCTCCTCAAAGCTTTATGCACATAATTATGCAAAAACGAAGATTCAATCATATTAATGCATACACACAAGTATATAACATTCTTTTGTCAATCATGAAAAGGAATCTCACAATCCAGTACTCAACAGTGACACCTGAAAGCCTCAAATTAACACAATGATTTATGATTTTGCAAGAAAAGACAAAAATGTATAAAGAATCTCAATCTTCCAAAAAGAGCCAGTTTGAGTATCCAAACCAGTCACATGTTTGTTTAACCTTTTAAAGAGACAAACTTTGATTATTTTTTTTTTTTCAAAAAAAAGGAAAGAAGACTTGGTTTTGATGCCATCAGTAAAGTCAATCCATTAGATCCATTAGCAGCAGATATGCTAAATCTAGAAAGCTCATTTCCCACCGTAAACAAAAAACAGTGTCCAATGATTTAGCATTTTATCAAGAGTTAGCTTCTCCCCTTCTTTTTATGTTGTGTATAATTACTTCATTTGATATGTATGTCATAGCTCCAACGATATCAATTTCATCAGACTGGGGCTCATGTCCGATATGATGCCTGAAAATTGTCATCCAACTGAACTTGACAACAAACTAAATTCACTCCTCAAAAAACATATTCTTGAGATAGCTCTGGGCTGCTGCCACATCAAAAGGCCCCGTGCAGCTACATAAATAAAATGATAATTCTATCCTTTAAGAACAATACGATTTTCCTATCCTGGATCTGCAAGGACTCAGATAAAAATTTCCACCAACACGAATTATTCATGTGGATTTTTTTTTCGCAACTAAAGAAGCTAAAGCAATCTAGCTATAACAGTATTATTATTACAGACCTTTCTTTCTTTGACAAACACTACAAACTCTAAAGACCCACATTTTGCTACCAAATAATCCATTAATTATTACCCCTAATAACCCTTTTATTGGCTCTGTGAAGCAGCTTTTGAATTTAAAGCTGGACCCAAACCTCAACTAATTTTGTCTCCATTTGTGCCTAAAGCTTAAACCCAATTCCTCAAATAAACTAACTGCAGCATTGTCCATTTTGCTATAAATTGCTCTAACGCAACAGATTGGTTTTCAACCTATAAAGCTGACAACTAAAGAAGCAAAATTAGTACACATCTAAACACCAACCAAGTCAAAGACTCAAAAATAGACAAGGCTCACCTCACTTTCCTTGTAATGCACATTAATAAGATTGAAAGATTGTGAATATGCAAACTGGCCTATTTGCAGAGAAATCAATATGAAAACAAACATAAAACCACAAAGCAACAAATAAATGAATATTCTGATGCTGACGAGATTTTCCAATCCCATGGGTTATTATAATAGCACCCAATCTCTGCTGAGTATAATATGAGGGCCATATATGGTATTGCTGGTTCATAGGGGTTCCAAAGAAAGTTTTAATTCACAAGTATTGCCAGAGACTAAATTACTACAATACACAAGAAAAAATAAAATAAAATAAAAATCCAAATATTGTCCCAAAACGACAAATTTTCTGGGAACTACACATCAATTCTAAGCAAAAGCAAAGTAAACCCAGGTAAAATAATCAAAGGAAAGAAAAAAGCAGCGCAGCGAAATAAAAATCCAAAACATGTATTCGTAATTGATGGAGACAAGGTGTTCAAACAAAAAATTAAAAGCAGCTAGCTTTTAACAAGGAATAAAACCCTAAGAATCAAAGACAATAGAAAAATTCACAAAAAAAATAACTGCAAGACTTATTTGACAAATGATATAGAAGAAAGGCACTAACAAAATAATAGATTGGATCAAAGCGAGATAGAGAAATTGCCAACTTTTACCCTCTATAAAACATTATTGAATATGGAATAATTTTGTTTTCTTCGTCTAATTTCTCTTCAGCGAACCTTTCCCTGCTTATTTGATTTGTTGATTTCTCTGTTCTCTTCCCGTCGTATTTGCCCTTACACCTCAAACTTCATTCTTGAAGCTCTTTCTGCGTTTAGTTTGGGCCTTGTGGCTACACGACAATGCTGACACGAGAAAGTTATTACCCAAAATAAAAAGTATAAAAAAAAAGGCAAGTGATGTCGTTTCGTTTTTGGGCTGATTACTCATCGTGGGCTTTGTCCGTTTATTATTGGGCGGGGTTCAAATGATAAACTTTGCTATTCATTATTGAGGATTTAAGATGGGCCGCCAATTAGGTTATCCAATGAGTTTGTCTCTTAAATTTTAATTTTTAAGCCATTGGATTATTATTATTTTTATACTTGCATCATTTTTATAATTCTTGTAATTTTCAATATTTTTCCAATTTTCCCCTAATTTTATAATGTTTTTGTTCCAAAAAATTGCCAAAATTTGATCTTAAAAGCTTCAAACTTGAACGTACTTGAAAGATTTTTTGTCAATTTTAATTGAATTTCAATAACACTTTAACAATTTTGACCTTGAAAGTTTATTATATATTCATCAACGTTTTATCCAACCCAATAAATTTTACATTTAATTTCAAAGAATATCTATTAAAAATTTTGAGAGACCTCATTATGGAAAATAAAGATTACTTTTTTCATCCTTTTATGTGTATAAAATTAATTTATATTTAGATCAAGAATAATATTCAAAAAAATCTTACCGATAATTACAATTTTAGACTTTAAATTATTTGGCAAGTAATAGTGTAAAGATGGGTGTATTTATAATTTTAATTTAAGAAATTTAGAAAAGCTAGAAATGGCCTAAAATGTAGTCCACCGGTTAACGGTCGGCGAGTTCTGGGTGGTGAGCTAATTGCGGCTGTTGCCGTCTTGAAAATGTAATTGTGTGACTTTATTCCTTCCAAGAAGAATCTTCTGTTTGCCCACGCGATTCGCCTGTGAACAAGAATTCCACAATCACGCGTTTGGAAGAGCGTCTGTCAAAATTTCCAACGGTGCTAATTTTTTGTAACCCAATGTTTGAATTACGTTAAGATAACTTCTTATGAAAAGTTAATTTATATATTGTAACCCAATGTTTGAATTACATTAAAATAATTTATTATAAAAAGTTAATTCATATAATATTTTAATTTTTAAATTTTATGAAAAGTTAATAATAAAATGCTGTTAAAACAGTTAACAATTAGCAAAATAATTAATTTTACTGAACAAACTTTAAAAACTACAAATAATTAATATATTATATTCTTTTGCAATATAGTTTCACCGACTTAAAATTAATTTCAAACAAAAAAATTCTAAATGACCATAAATTTGCACTATAATAATTTGTTTTTTATTAATTCAAAAATGAATTTTAGAATTTTATTTAATGCATATTACTGGTAATAATAATATTAAACTAGTCTTAGAAAATCTTCGATAACATTGTTTTCAAGTAGCTATATTCTATTTTTTGAAAGGAAAGTAGCTATATTCTATTGATTCCAAAAAAAAGAAACTAGCTATATTCTATAATGTTGCTGCAAGTAGCTTCTACATAGTCGATACTGCGCGTGGAGTTTCAAGTTTCAATCAAAGTTCCGTTCAAACGACGTGCAATGTGTAGGCAGGAGTTTTGTGCAAGGAATTTCACACGTTCAGACACACAAATTAGATTCATAAGATTCTACCACGTGGCCTGGGCCAGTAGCCACCAAATTGGAGATGCCGTCCAGGTACTTGGCTTAGACTCTGGAAAGAAAATCAACAAAAGCAAGCTACAAAATTTTGATTTTGAGTCTTACCTTTTCGCTTGGAGAGATTTCGACCTCAAATATTTGTCTGGTTAAGACTCCTCACACCTTCAAAAACTCTGTTTTTACAATTTTCTTGCTCCAAAGCGTCTCTTTTCTTAAGCACCCAATTCTCTCTCTCTCAGTTCATGAATCTTTGCCTACAATAACAGAATTCCCATTTTTTGAAGACACCCTTTTGCGCTCTTCGGATACTCTTTATTGGGTATCTGTTATTTTCTTGAATTACAGCCCCAAACACCAAATATTCCTGATTTGGGGCTGTTTTAAGCTTCTGGAAAAGAAAAAAAATGGTGGGAGCTTTATCTGTGGTGGGCTCATCTGTTGTGGATTCACACACTAGTCCGTGTTTGTGTTTGGATGCACTGCCTACAAGCACTATGAATCTCAAGCACAGTGGAGAGTTGGTTTTGCAGAGGAATTCAATGAAAAGAAAGCAACTAAAAAGGCCAGGGTCATTGGAATTAGGCAGTTCTTTTGTGGATTCATGGTATGATTGGAGACTCTCAACAAAAGCGATTTCGGGTATTGTTAATAAGAGTAGAAGGAAGCAGAGAAAGGATTGGAGACTTGTGGTTAATGAATTAGGAGGGCAATATGAAGATAGTTTTGAGGATGTGAAAATGGTGTGATGAATTTTATTTATTTATTCGCTATAATCAATTATTTCTTTCTATATCAGATTTTCTGCAGATCAACCGGCAGATTCAAGTGGAATTTTTTTTTTTTTTTACCATTTAAAGATTCTTGTGTTTTGTCATTCATTAAATCAAGCTTAATTAGGATGGTCTCACAGTATATTAAAAAATTTGATCTTTCGTGTTAAAAGATTGTGAGTATATCTTAATGTTGATAAAATGTGTTCATGTATGCAGCAAATACTCAACTATTTCACATACAAGGCTACTAGAACGGTTCTTAACCAGCTCTATGAGATGAATCCCACGCAATATAGGTGGTTGTATGAGTAAGTGTCATCCTCACCTCGGCCACGATTTTCTACTTATTTTACCATATATTTTGAGTAATTATTGGAAATATTCTTGTTAAGTGACCTAATTAGTAAGTTTAGACCAATATTTGATGCCAAAAATGGACAAATGCTCTTACTTTAAGCACATTCCTAAATATGTGACGACTTCTTTACACTTTTGACAGTTTTGTTGCATCAAATAAGCCAGCAGATGGCAAACGTTTCATCCGCTCCCTTGTGAAGGTAGTTCTTAGAAACTCTGTTCTAATTGGAATGAATACAAATAATAGTGGAGATGGTTACATAGAAAATATGTTTTTTTTTTTTTTTTTTTTTTTTTTTTTTGAAAATATGTTTTTTTTTTTTTTTTTTTTTTTTTTTTTTTGGTATAGTGAAAATAAAAGGAATATTTACTCTGATAAATGGAAATTGTTCTTCCTACTGTTTTTTTTTTTTTTTTTTTTTTTTTTTTTTGGTATGTGAAAAATAAAAGGAATATTTATCTGATAAATGGAAATTGTCTTCCCTACTGTGGACAGGAGAAGCAGGACCTTGCTGAAAGAGTGATGGTCACACGTCTCCACTTGTATGGGAAATGGGTTAAGGTAATTAAATGCTTCATTTGCCCTAGCATGCGAATCATGTTAAGATGCTCATAGAAATAATAATCCCTTCCTGTTAATGTTATACAGAAATGCAATCATGCCGAAATATATCAAGAGATCTCTGATGAGAACCTGGAGTTGATGCGTGAAAGGCTCAAAGAGACTATTATATGGCCATCAGATGACTCAAACACGGAGAAGATTGGTTGAAGATGCTTTCTCTTTCATTTTCTTTCTTTCTAGTTTATAATGTTAATGTTGTTTGTAGTGTAGATTATACATATACATTATATATATATTCTTGGTTTAACACCAACTCGTTTGATTCCAAAAACTCAGTTTTTGCTATTCTTCACCTGATAATAACAAATGTTAAATATATTGTATCCAAAGGTGTATACATAAATGTAATCCATCATAGATAAATGTTAACAGAGCAAAAATGGATCAGGCATATATATACGGGATTCAACAAGCCTTTGTCTTACTCGACCCATGCAATTTGTTCTGTAAAAGTGACAATGTAGCTCCAATCTGATATGCAGCCCCGAGCTTGATTAAACTCGAGCTATTACAATATGTGCAAGTCGCTCATAAAATCTCTCTGAATTCGCAAAAATAAATACGAGTTGTTGCTTTTACAAATTTCCATGAATTGGATTGTGAACCATACTTTGGTTACTGCCTAGGATCAGGCTGGCATCTAATCCTTTACAATATTGAGTATTCTAGCACAAACTATGAATAATGCAAAAACGGTAATATATCCACCAACCATCAGAAAAAGGAGAGCAGAAAAATAAAAAAGAAAAAAGAAAGGCCTTAAAAACAGCTGAGACAATACCATCTAGAATACATTATCCATATACGCTTGAGCAAATAATGATATCTTTCTTTTTTTTCTGGGGTTATCCATGTTGGATCTTTGATAAAGAGATAGCGTTGATTTCTTCATCCTATACGCCTCTCTTGAGGACCCCCGCCCCCCACACACCCACTGAGAATAAATTTTGCATCAATGGTATTTTGCCTTGCCACAGAAAAATTGTTCTCATCACAAGATGACAGGCAATGGGATGTTCATAGCTAGCCTCTAAAAGCAAGAAATAGAATTAAAGACTACATAGATGAATTATCAATGATTTTTAACAATCAGATAGATGGTACAAATTTTCACAGGCACTATGCGTGTTACATGGTTCAATATGTAAGTCTGTACCGTGTATTACAGCAACAATTCATTGGTTACGTACAAAAATCAACACAAAATGTATGTATAATGCAATGAAGTTTTGAGGGTAACCTGTTCAATGTTGCCCACAAAACAAGAAAGTTTCTGTGCTGCCCCAACTGCAAAAAAATGAAGCAATGTGTTGCACCTGCAGAAGAAAATTGGAAAGCAGAAGATCAATCTGACAATATTTGTCTCTGATAGAATTCCAGTGGGGAAAACAAAGATAAGCATATGAACCCAAATGATATATATTTTGCTAATAGCATCACCTAATACTATAGTTGGCATTTGAATACAATACAACAACAAATTTAATAGGAAGTTCAAAGCATTTGCTGGTATTTCAAATGTAACTCCATCTGCTTGATGTGCTTCCAAGAAGTACATAAAAATGAAGATGGCTGTAAATTAATTATAAACAGAAGTAATAAGGATACATTTGATGAGCCGAAATGGAAGATAATGCACCATAACCATAGACATTTCTATTTTAAACACTACATTATAGATGCTTTTGAGTTTTGATTGCATTATATTACATTCCACTAAGGCCCATCAAACATAACCTAAATATTTAACATGTACTCTTCAAAACAGGGAGAATTTTCTTTTGCCAATGAGAAAAAGGGGCAACTCTCAACTCATTTTGACTGTGCTATAAAATAAGGTCAAAAACAGTGCTGTAGATTAAATAATTACTAACCTTGGTTGAAGCATCAAAAGTTTGAAGTCTCTGGAAAAAAAATGCTGGACATTTCTTGCTAAATACGGGGGCCAAAACTAAACTCCATTCTCTCTCATTATAGCACTAGGTTAAAGGAATGAATCAAAATGATCAGGCGATGCCATCACCAAAAGTCATAGCCTGACTGAGTACTGTTCTAACACGAAGCTGCATGAAATGAAGCATTAGGATATGTTTTAGTAAGCATTTGAGGTTAGTAAAAGAGAAAAGCACATCAAGACATAAAAGCCAGACCTTTACATCCAGGCAGGGATCATTGACCATGTTCCTTATTTGAGGTACTATACCAGCATTCCGTAGCTTAACAAGCCGATTAAATGCCCCAGGACACGAAGGAAATGTGAGATTTACTACTGCCCAGACAGCAGCTGTACGCAATCTGCTGTCATCACTCTGTAAGAACTTTATTATAAAAGATTTTGTTTCATCGTCTACTTGTGGAACAAGTTGGTGCATAACTGCTTCCTTGTGAAACTCATTTCCACTGGCAATGTTCCCAAGCACGTACATTCCCTATAAGAGAACAATCTTGGTAAGTTGCCAGAAGCAATAAATGTGTACTAATGATGCTCCTCAATGATCAAGTAACAAATGTAATAGTTGAGCATCATGTGCCAAACAATCTGGCCAATATCAGAAAGGATATAAAAGTTTTTTGCCATTTTATTTTGGCACTGACTTGACAAACAGTTTCTTTACATATAACTTCACAAAGAATGCAAGTTCACTTCCTTGCATATATCATTGGTAGCATTAAACACAATATGGCAATTGCTTGGAGTACACAACTATTAATTATAAAACCAAAGCTAAATTTTCAAAGTATGAAGTGCAAATTCTACATGTCCCTTAAATAGGAGCTGTGACAATATTCTCGAAGCGTGGTCTATACCATTCAGCTTTTCTTTATTTTATTTATTATTATTTTTTTAATGATTATTCAACAGTCAGAGAGATCATCAGTCATATATAAGAAAATATGGCACACATTTGTGATACCATGACTTATATATTGGGTCCTGGAGCACTCCAACCCTCCCCTGGCATAAATTAAATTGATTTAATAATACTTAAATTAGAAAGGGGAATGTTGCTGCAAACGTCCTACTCACTTCCATAGTTCCACAGCCTTGTAAAGCAATGAATATATTTTACCAACAAAACTAAGTATGGAAACCAAGTATATCTCACACAGCACAAACAAACAATGCCATATGACCCCCTACTTAAACAGAAGGCATTGACTAAAATGTCAAAGGATTCATGACTTACAACATGGACTCCCTATGTAGCGAAGCAATTACCATGTAAGATATAATAAATATCACTATTAACAATGGAAATGACACATGTCATGCATTTCACTAACAGAAATCAACATCACTATCATTCGACACTAATTATCCACAGAACCGTTACTAGTTCCAGTTTCAATTTTTCAAATGATCTCAGCTCAAAAGATTTCTACCTGTATGCCGATTTCAGCTTTTGAAGCACTCTCTAATTGCTTTCCAACAGCATCTAATATAATACCATTTTCAGCAAAGACAAACTCCATAGAGCTTATGCATCCATCAATAAGATTCCGAACAAGAGCCAGAGCTTGTTCTTGAACAAAAGGGTCATCGTCTGCATGACAATGTGAGTGAACACTGGTTTACCTTAAAAAAAAAAAAAAGTAAATAGCACCTGATATGACTAATAGCTATAGAAACAACTGCATACCACGTATAAGGCTTGCTAACAAAGAAGCACTGAGCTCCATAAAAATCCCTTCTTTACATCTATCATCTGCCAGAAACAACATGTTCTTCAAAGCCCACAATGCATTTGACCTGACAGTTGAATCCATTGATTTTGATAACTGGATGAGATGTTTTACACCTCCACATTGTACAAAAGTTGATTTTCTGGTTGTAAAATCAACTACTATATTGCTAATAGCACCAAGAGCAGCAACCTGAAAAACAGTATGTTGAAGGGGATCACCCATGTAATTTTATACTTCCAACTACATTAGTAGTCCATGAGCAGATATCATTTGGAACACGGGGAATAGATTATCTGTTCCCCCCATCCACACCCAGAAGAAAAAAAAAGTACAATTCACATTAACTATAATCTCCATAAAATATTGTTTTCATAATTAATATTTTAAGAAAGCTAAATACATGCATATGATAATAGGTTGTTGAAGGGGCCTTAATTTAAAAACTAATGCTTCTACATAGGCATTTTAGGTATGGAACTCAATTCAAGAATTCACATCATCCATGAGCTGACAAGGTAAGTAAATACATACCTGGACAGACACCAAAGGGTCATTTAAAAGCTGGACCAAGCGAATAACAAGCCTTTCATTCATAAAAAAGCCTGCACACAAATTCTGAAGAACATTTTATTAGTGAAGAATATGAATATATTGGCATCTGAAATTCAGAAACCTATGAACCTAGTGGTTATAATGCAAACCTTGATCGACCGAGCGACACTTTTGATGCAAATACAAGCTGCAGCTCGTACATCAGCACTATCATGGGTTAATGCATCAGTCACAGAGTTCAAAACCTATAATTCACAAGATTATATTAGAAATTGCAAGTTGTTAATATTATCAGTTATGCATAAGCATCATTAAGTGTAATGCTTATCTATATCTAATTTTGATAATTTACTCCTTTCATATGCTCAAGAGCATCAAGCCGAAGCGTATGACCATAAAATGCCAACATCATCAATGACCATCCAATTAATAAGGAGTTTTTAGCACAATAATAATTGTCATTCACAACTTTCCATTTAAAGGCATAAAATAAATGTAAATAAACAAACAGAAAAGGAAGAAAATGATTAGTATTAGCTAAAGTAAAATACGAAGTTGCCTACAGGTCACACTTCAACTCAACTAGGATATATAACAGTTCACCTATTGACCGTACTAAACAAACTTGTCTGTTACACTTGCTCCAAATTCATGTTTTCTATGTTAATTCATTGTCAATCAAATAACTTCTAGCTTTTAAACACATTTTTACACACAAAAATTTAAGAAATGAGATATTGCATTATAACTAATGGCATGAAACTAACAGATCTATAAGTAGGCGAACAAAAATGAAGTGTGCAAATCAATAAATTCTATGAAATGGCACACCTCCAATGACAGGAATCTAGATCTGCAGCACTCCAACCTTGAGCATAAATCAGCCAATGCCAGCAATATGCCTTGCAGGCGCTTAGAATGTAATTGCCTGTTTTGTAAGTGGTCCCAAAATTTATCAAGAGCGTTTGCCTCAAAAGCTAATTTCTGTAGATCCTCCTTATCCATTATTAAACTTTTAAAAACAAAGGGAGCCTCATCTCCAACTTGACCAGGATCATCAAGAAGCTCAAGTAAGAGATATACCAATTTTGTTTTGGTTCCTATATCTTTCAGATAGCAAGGAGAAGAATTCCTTATGACAATCAGGCACATGCAGGCAAGTAATCTTGTCTTGGAAAACCTATCCTTTGTCAATCCAACTATAGAACTCAAAGCTCTCCCACTTTCTGGTCCCAAAAAAATTGATATGATTTCAGGATTGTTCCTAAATACTGCAGCAAGAGACTCCAAACTAGCATCTCTCTGACTCATAGAACCTTTAAGGAGGCCAAGAAGCTTCTTTAGAGCACCAGCATCATATAATGCCTTCTGCTCTGAACTTGTCTCACAAGAATGTGTGATTATACTCGCACCAAGACCATTAACATTTTCACTCTCACTGTTCAACAATGAAAGGAGGAATTCCATCTTTTTATCATGAAGGAATTCATACTTCGGTGTTAGTTTTGACTGGTAAATCATTCGGAGGGAACGAGCGCCAGCATCCACCACCTGAAGATCAGACAAAGTCATCCATTTTGCCAGGAGAAGGTTACAATAAAATTCACAATTGAATGTGCAGGAATTGTTCTAGACACGATGAACTATACTAAAAGTAGCAATCATTTTTGTATTTTGTCGAGAAAAACTTTGACAAAAACAGAACATTATTGTCCTAGCTACAACGCATTGAACCCAAGCAACAGCATTAAGCGCAAGAACGAAACTTCTATTTAAACAAAAATTAAGAACATAAACAGTTACATTAACACAATAATTCCCTCTCCCTTGGTATCTCTCAATCAAACAATAAGTTTTTAAGAACTAAAATCAACCAAATTATCCTAATCACAGTTACACATTCCGTCCAACTAAGTTCCGGTTTTGAGTTTCTTTTTCCCTTCTCATTTTAAGCAGAAATTGGATAATAAAAAGTCGACCAAATAAGCTTCAATTACCTTCTCATCGGAGCTGGAGAGGAGCCGAGTTAGGTAAGGAAGAGTACCAGCATCGAGAACGGCTCGGACACCGGCATCGAAGCCGCATGCGAAACTTCCTATAGCCGCCGCCGACTGGACAATAATGTTATTAATATAGTTACTGTTTTTGTCTGTGACGTTGACACCATCAGCTAATTGAGAGTCAGCTTCGTCAATGGCAGCAGCGAGGATGGAGGAGACGACCGGTACGGCACCGAGCTTGAGGAAGGAAAGCTTCTTGGTGCGATTACCGATGATCTGGTTCTTGACTTCTCTGAGGGCCTTGAGCTTGATTTCAAGGTCAGGAGAGGAGAGGCGAGAGAAGAGGTCCATAGGACGGTGAGTCTGTGCGGCAGAGGCGGTTGGCATGGTGGCGGAGAGGCATAGAAGACAAAAACAGATCCTACAGGTAGAGGAGAAAATGGAGCGAGAAACGGATAATTTGCAATTGAATATAATTTGGATTCTTTTATTGCGAGAGAAAGAAAATCATTTGAAGAGAAGATTTGGAAATTTATAGGATCATATTTAATTTTGAATTGTTATTGGTAAAGATTTGACCTTTCAACACTGTTTGTCTTCGTCCCTTTTCTTACGCAGTTTTTCTTTGTTCCGTCCTCTCTCTTTCCTTTCTTATTGGCAAATGTTAAGTGGAACATCTTCTGGTTTCTACACCAAATGATTCTGACCTCATATGATGTACCCTCCCCAGTTATGTTTTTCTTTTTTTTTTTTTTAATTATTATTATTATCATTTTTTCTTCGAAAGGAAATTATTATTATCATTTATTGAGAGATGACATGAATAACTGTACAACTCTTGCCCCAAATTTATAAAAATTAATGATGGAAATATATTTTTATATTAGTAAAAAATCAATTAAATCAGAACTCCTTGGCCTTTCCTATTTTATTTATTATTACTCTAAAATATTATTAAATATTTATTTATTAAGTTTTAGTTGGATTCCAATTTATAATCCTTATCTTTAAATAAAATCTTGTTAAATGATATTTAAAAATAACTAAAAATTTAAATTATAATTAAAATAATTTGTAAATATATAAAATAAAATTTAATTAATTTCGTCTCTTTTTAAGTTTACTTTTTATAGAAAAATCATTGCATTCATAGTTAAATATTTTATTATAAAAATAAAAATTCAGTATATTATTGGAACTGTTGATTCTTATTTATTTATATATAAATTTGAGGTACAAGACTATTAAATTATTAGTTTATTAATATTCATTAATTTAGACAGTTTTTACAATGTAAAAACATTACTAAATAATTAAAATAATTTATTTATAAAAAAATAAAAATAATTCACTAAATTATTTTTGATTATTTGACTAAATCATTCTTTATAAAATGATTTAAAATAATTCATGATTTAAGTTTGGGCAAGATTTCTGCAATCCCTAGAGCAGGGGCCTTGTCTTCTAGACCTCGATTTGACCCACCAAAGGTTCCGCTAATTTCAAGTGCCGAGCCCAAAACGACGTCACCGCAACATTTGCGTCGCTGTCAACCGCTTTCTCCGGTAATCGCTCACCAAACCTCACGCTTCCCTTCCACCTACTTTACTCTCCCTTTCACCTCCTAATCTGGTCACCCCCTACCCTGAACTCAAACTCCAATAGTTCTCCGAGAATGTTGCTCATTTATTTTTCACATTTATTAATATCCAAAAATTGCTACTATCTCCCTCGCTTTCTCTGTGTATGGAGAGAAACTGAAAGTCATGGGCTCATGTCTATGAAGCTCTTTCTTCCACACTCGCAATCTTCTTTCTGGTTAATACTTAAGTATTGTTTCTTGAATGCGTACTATCAACAGTAAGGTTATCTTTAAACCCGGCAGGAGTTAAAATTTCTTACTTTTTTTTTTTTTTTAAGTTTTAATTTTTGAAAGTTTTTTCGAAGTTTCGTCTTGGATTACTGCGTGCCCTTTAATTTTATCATTCTTGTTTTAATTCTTGATTAATTTAATAATCAATTCACTTGACTTCGGGATTTTTTTGTTTGTTTGTTGGGTTCGAAGCGGAGTTCATGTTAATTGCATTTCGCTCAACTTTAGCGATCTTTTATTCTTTGCATATTAAAAAAACTATTTTGTTCTTTGTTTGGTTGCTGAGAAAATGTGGGAGAGGAAAGGAAAGCGGAGACAACTCGAAGAGTGCTTAAGCATCCAATAATTTCCGGTTTCGAAAATAATGTTATCACGTTCGCATTCTGTTCATTTCCATATTAAAACTTCATATCTTCGCAGGGATTTTCTTTCCCTTTGTGTAAAACTCGTAGCTTTCTTTCCCTATAAATACACCCTCCAAAAATCCCCCAATCCTCATTGACTTCTCTCTTTTCAAATCTCTTGCGAGTCTCCTCAAAGCCTTCTTCCCAACCAGGCTACCATTTGTTATTCTAAATCCCTTTGAGATGATATTCACTTTTTTTTTTCAAAATTTCTTTTATGCGTTGCAATATTGGAATCCGGTTCTTTTTGTTTACTGCTATTTTTGAGTTGGTGGAGGCTTAGTGCAAAAAGCATCTTTACTATTCTGATTTGTATTTGATGCTTGATACTCGTTATATGTCATATGTGCTTTTCTCTTGTAGATTTGTACTTGATTCTTTTCAAACTGGTTTTAGTTGAATGAAGCATGTTTATAGGCCTAAATCAGAAGAAGTGGAAGAAACCAGCTCCATCTTCTATCCTGAAACCAATTCATTTAACATAGATATGAATACTTCAGTTGGTACAGTGGAAACAGAATATTCTTTTTCTATGTTGCTAGAGTGCGCAGCAGATAATGATGTTGAGGGTTTCAAGCGGTCTGTATTTGATGAATCTGAGGTTAGGCAGGTTGGGCTCTGGTATGTTCATCATAGGGTGTCAAAAAAGGGGGTCCTTGAGCATAGAACCCCGCTAATGGTTGCTGCTAAATATGGCAGCGCTGATGTTATGAAGCTCATTCTTTCTCTACCTGAGGTGGATGTAAATTTCTCTTGTGGCTCAGACAATAGCAGTGCCCTTCACTGTGCTGCTTCTGGTGGATCTTCTAATGCTATCGACGTCATCAAATTGCTTTTACTTGCCGGAGCTGATCCTAGTAGCACTGATGCCAATGGACATCGCCCAGTTGATATCATTGTTGCTTATCCAAATTTTCCCAATTTGAAGATTGCCCTTGAAAAGCTCTTGAAGAATATTGGTTCCTTATGTCAATGGGAGCTGCAGTTTTCAACTAGTAGTTTGAATTCCAGTTCCCCACCCATTTCGTGGACTTCAGAAGAAGGTAAAAAAGACTGCGTTGATCCATCTTTTCCTGATACCAAGGATGACGCTTATGCTAATGATAAGTTTTGGATGTTCTCGTTCAAGATCCAGCCTTGTTCGCGGGCATATTTCCATGACTGGACTGAGTGTCCTTTTGCTCATCCAGGTGAGAATGCACGCAGAAGAGACCTGAGGAGGTTCCATTACAGTTGTGTGCCATGTCCAGATCATAGGAAGGGGGTGTGTAGGCATGGAGATTTTTGTGAATACTCTCATGGGATTTTTGAGAGCTGGCTACACCCAGCTCAATATAGGACTCGCCTTTGCAGGGATGGCAGTAGTTGCTCACGCAGGGTGTGCTTTTTCGCTCATACAAATGAGCAACTAAGGCCGGTATCTGCGTCCACCGGTGCTGCTGTGCCATCTCTTCAAGCACCTGCTAGGGATTTCACTGCTGCCTTTAACCTATTTTCTGGTGCTCTCCCAGCAGTTTCTGCAGTGCCACCTTTTCCATTTACTCCACCTATGTCTCCTTCTGGCAATGATCTAAACTTGTTAATGGCCTGGCCTCAGCAAAATATCTCAAATTTGGAAATCTCGGGAAACAATCTTCAAGCCAGCCGTCTGAGAACTACTTCCAATGCAAGAGAGATTCCATCTGAGGAACTTAATACGATCCAATATTTTGAACTTTTGCAACAGCATCTCTTGAATGATCTGTCCTATATTTCTCAGCCCCATCGTAATTCTTCTACAAATCTTTCTGCTTGCTTCAAACAATTGAACCCGTCAAATCCAGACAGGCTCTGGTCTGCTGAGGTTTCATCTCCCCAAAGCACATATCGATTGAGTGTTGCACATGCTTTCTCCCCTTCATACAAATCTGCAGTTATTAATAAATCTCAACTATCTTCACCGAGGATGATGTCACCTCACATAAATGAGTCTATATCGACATCGAGCTCCCATTTATCTGCTCTTCTTTACCATGACAAGCAGGAATCAGAACTAGGCAGCCTAAACTCAGGGGAACTTGGTTTTAACCTCACATATAATCTTGGATCCAATGGTCTGAATTCATGGTCAAAGCAGGATCCTGTGAATGGAAATGTAGATTGGTCTGTCGAAGCAGATGAAGTTGGCAGGCGTCAGAAGTCTTCAAATGGGCAATATGGGGAAGAGCCTGATGTCTCTTGGATTCAATCAGTGTTGAAGGATCCATCCGAGACATAAGACAACTACTATTTCAGTCTCAGGTCCTGAAGAGGTTTCTAACTCAAATCCCCCTCGGCTTTGCAGGCGTTGCTAGAGGGTTTGCAGCTTGATAAGCTCATTGCTTCATATATGAAAATATTGTAACCATTCTTTAGGTAATCGAAACTGTATCGAGTATTCTAAATTCTTTTTCCCGTTGACGTTATTTGACATAAATTTGTAACGGGATTAATCAAATGTAAGAATTCTTATTAATCATAAATAAAGAAATAAATTATAGTCGGTCGATATTATTTTTTTCATTACTCATCTTTTGTTCACGGATCCTTCTGGTTTCTTCTGCTCTTAATGGTTTCTGTTGCAACTATTTTACGGCGACCTGTAATTATGAGGTGGATCCCAGCAAGTGAGGGTGGTGGGTCTGGGAGGAGAAAAGTACAGTTTTTTGTAATGGATTCTTTCGATCTTTATTAGAAGAAGATCAGTTGTGGGGACAAGGAATTTCTTATGCCCATAAAATGAGATGCTTTTCAGTTCAGATTATGGAGGTTGAAGGTATCACGCACCCAAAATGATGCCACTCCACTAATTTATCTGGTTAGTGGTTGTTGGGTCTTTATTGAAAGGGGGAATTCTTAAAGTTTGATGTTACATGTGGGGTAACCGCCAAACGCCAACGAGCAACTTGGATCGTTTTTCCAAGAATCGATATTGATAGTTGATGGGTTACCGAAGGCTGTTGATTTTTTAGGGGCTAGGGTTGGGATTTTTTATGGCATGGCTGTAGTTTGTAGATATTGTTGTCTACAGGAAGAAAGAAAAGAAAGAAGAAGAAGAAGCAATGGTTGTACAAATACAACTAACATGTTAATGGTTTGGGTAAAGCAAAAGCAATGAATAAATATTTGAAAAGAACTAGATGACCAATCAGTGGCTTACTTTGTATCCAAAGGGATTATAAATTTCAACGAATTCAGAAATTTATGATTGTCATTTCCTTAAGCAAAATAGTATAAAGTGCGTGAGCTTCTAAATTTGATCAAGAAAACACAATCAATAGCCGATTTAGCTGATTTATTTTTAACTGAATTATTGGAATTTGAACCACGAAATTTATATATTTCAAGAATTTACTGAATTCCTTCATTTAAAAAGAAAAATAAAAAAGAATACAATCATGGAATTATGAATTCTATTGTTTTAGAGAAGAGAGAAATTTCATCTCAAATGTGAATTTACTCGCTTCCATCATTTGTATTAATAATATAATTTTTAATTTTTAATACCATTTAATATTTATTTTATTACACGAGGAAAAGGATGACGGAGATCCCACGTGCGCAGTGCGCGGTAGGCCTGTTATTTTCCCAAGGGAAAAGTTTCCTTCCATTGTTGAACAACAGGGAAAAGTTAGACGACGGGGAAAACTTCCCCTCCCATCCAGAGTACAGGTAAATGATTCCGCACCATCATTCTATTCAAACAAGAAACTCAATTTCTCATTATAGAAGAAAATTAATCCTGTCAATTTAACTTTAATCCTGTTCATCATCCATTGCCAAATGGAAATCAGTAACATATCCATATTCTCTAGTTAAAAGCAACAAAGAATTCAAATTTCCATAAATTCTGTCAGATTGAAGGTGTGATGTATCTCCAGCAGTAAAAGAATGAACCTGACCTCGGACAATGAGCCAACTAGTTCCTGGAGGCTTTTTCAAACCCTTATCTTTTAGCCACTTTCTTATTTGTCTAACTTCTGACCAAAAACCTGCTGCAGCATATATATTTGACAGCAAAATGTAATTTCCAGCATTAGTTGGCTCTAATTCAACAAGATTTTCGAAAATTTCAGCTGCTATTTCTGTGTTGGAATGAACTCGACAAGCACTAAGCAGAGCTCTCCAAACTGATGCATCCGGTTCAATTGGCATTGAATTGATAAATTCTCTGGCCTCATTTAAGCTTCCTCCTCGACCAAGTAGATCAACCACACAGCCATAATGAGAAAGAGTAGGAGTCATTTTGAAATCCTGAACCATTGAATTAAAAAGCTGCAGACCTTCCTTTATCATACCAGCATGGCGGCAAGCAGATAGAGCAGATAAGAAAGTTACCCCATTTGGTTGGAAACCATCTTTTAACATATTCTTGAAGGTGAGGATAGCATCATAAGCACAACCATGTGTCCCATAGCCAGTAATCATTCCATTCCAAGAGATAACATTTCTCTTTGCTAAGGTTTCAAAGATCTTTTCAGCATTTCGTATACTACCACATCTTGCGTACATTGTTATAAAAGCATTACCAAGAGATAAATTTAAACCAAAAGCGGAAAACCTCCGTGTTGCATAAGCATGCAAACATTGGCCTTGAGGAAGATTGGCGAGATTTGTGCATGTTGATAGGATGTTTATGATAGTAACAGAGTTAGGTTCCACCTCTGAAATCATACGGTTGAAAAATAATATAGCTTCACCAGTTTTGTCGTTTTTCAGAAGAGCAGCAATAATAGCATTCCATGAAATCAAATCTCGACTAGGACAGGTATCAAATAGATACCTAGCTGCTGCTCCGTCACCACAATTGATATACATTTCAGTGAGTGAAGTGTTCAATGAAAGATTTATTTCAATGCTGTTTTTTATAATGAAACCATGGACAGATCTTCCGATGTTTAGACATTTTTCATCTCCACAAGAAGCAAGTAGAGATATCATTGTATGAGAGTTAGGACTGACTTCTGATTCTCGCATCATTCCAAAGAGTTCCCATGCCTTACCGCTTAAATTGCTGACAGAAAAAGCCAAGATCAAAGTGTTATAGGGGACAACATCTATATTGCTCATCTCATTAAAAACCTTCAAAGCATCTTCAACACAATTTAGATCTGCATACATACTTAATAATGCATTCCCAAGGGAAACATTCATCTTCATTTCTCGCTTGTAGGCAAGAGCATGCAAGCTTCTACCTATTTTTAAACCATCAGTTAATTCTGCACTTAAAGACAGTATAACAGCAATAGTTCTTTCATCTTCTCTTGTCTCTGTTCGCATTGTAGTAAATAAACTAGTAGCTTCCTCGTAACAGCCATGATCAATATATGCAGCTATCATGGAATTCCACAAGGGAACATCATGAACGGTAACCGTATCAAATAAACGACAAGCTAATTCTAAATTTCCAATTTCAGCATACATATTAAGCAATGCATTTACTATGAACAACTCATTCCCATAACTTAATTTAATAGCCAACTGATGGATTTGCATTCCCAATTCAGAAGATCCAATTTCTGCACTTGCCTGAATAGAGACCAATATTGTAACCATATCAAACTTGACCCCATCCTTCAACATCTGAACAAAGAGCTCTAAGGCTTTGACAAAATCCCCAGAACCAAAATACCCTGTAATCATTGCATTCCAACTCACAGCACTCTTCACAATCATCAAATCAAACACAAGGCTCGAAATTTTCACATCAAAATTCAAATAGAACCCAATTAAAGCAGTACCCAAATGGGGATACAAATCAAAGTATCCACTCCTCAAGCAATAACCATGTAATTCCTGTCCTAATCTCAATTCCAGAATTCCCTCACATGCCAGTAGCAATGCCACCAAAGTTCGAGAATTTGGTTCCAAACCCTCCCTTTGCATCCTTCTAAACTGCCCAATTGCCTCCACATAATAAGCACAGCCCACATACCCAGATATTATAGCATTCCACAAAACCAAATCTCTTTCACTCATTTTATCAAACACTTTGTGAGCTTCAAGAATATGCCCGCATTTGCAATAGAAATCAACAACGGAGGTCCCAACTCTAACATTTTTTATCAAATCAGTACTCTCAATACTAGAATGTATCTTCTTGCCTCTCTCAAACGCATTCAGCCTCGTGCAAGCTTTGAAAATGAGAGGGAGAGTCATATTATCAGGTTGTAGCCCAAGAGATTCCATTTGCGTGTAAGTAGAGAGAATCGCATGGTCATTTCTGAGTTTGGCGTGGTATTTGATTATTGCATTCCAGTCTTTGGAGCCTGTTCTGTTTTGCGTTCGTTCACGGAAAGGAGGGAGTTTAAGCGATTCTAGAGAGAGACGAATATCCATCATCTAATGGCGGTTCACATTTGCTGGGAAAAGTGGAAAGTAAAGGGGCATGGTGGTTTAAACTTTAAATGGCCACGAGAAGAAATAAAGCAAACGACAGTTACTGACCGTTAAACGTTTTTGGCCTTTTAGCGGGAACAACAGTTACTAACCGTTAGTAGCTTTTTATCTTTCAAGGGAGAGAGTTTAAAGCATCGGAAATCAAATTCAGAAAGGACTAAGTGATAAAAGAAAAAAATTTGCAGCTAGGGGTCGGAGCAGGGGCTGGGTCCGAGGCCAACCCCATACCTCATTATAGTTACAGATCAGGAAATTTATTGCTATAATATCAGAAAGTTTTTTAACCTCTTTTTCTATATTTATTATTTCCATTTCATTACATGAAATTTTGGCAGCAATCATCAATTTTTCCTTTAACCCATATCGGAAGGGATAATATTTCATAACAGTGGAGATTAAAAAACACAGCAGAAGAAAGGAGCAAAAAAATGTTTATACAACCAAAAGTGTAATGGAAGCGAGTTGCAGATTCAGAAAACAAGCGGCTACAAGCTCCTGAGAAAGTTCCAGGGCCCTGTTCTAGTCCCTATCCTGCAAAAATAGAACCAGACTTGAGAATGAAATTTTGGTTGCTCTGATCTTTTATCTTTGGCCTTCAAGAGTTAATAAATGTACTGAAAGTTTTGGTTACCTCCAAAATCCAGCAGATGTCCGGAGACTCATATATATAGTCAGAGCAACCCATATTCCAATGAACTTATAAGTGGAGGATAGAAATAACAAAGACAGGATGCTAATAATGGCCACCAGAACCTGGAGAAGAAGAATGTCAAGCTTACTTTTGTTGATCATTATCTTATTTTTCAATATTAAAGAGTAAGTCACTTGCCATGGAGTAGGCAGAGTATGCGAAATCAGAAGCTCCAAAGTTGACACCATCAAATACAAAAGCCAAGGCATTGATGGGTTGAGTACCTGCAACAAACTGATGAAAGCAAAATAAATGTTAGTTACAGTGTCATCTGGGACTGAGCAAATTCGGAGGAAAGTTTTTTTTGTGTTTTAGATATTTGAGATACCGGAATGCCTATGCTAATCATGCGTAGAACATTGACATCACTTGTGAATAATCTTGATCCAAAACTCAGTCCTACTCCGAGTATAATAGCCAGCATCAATCCCAGAAGCAACCCCAACTGCAGTTTACAGTCATTACCAAATTTTAGGAGAAATCGTTTTACTTCAGAAGTCATTTCATTTTTCTGGCATGTTTATACTTTATATGCACCTGCAATACTCGAGATGCAGTGGCTGTTGCCTTCTCATAGTCACTTTTGGCAAAGGCGGTTGCAAGTATTGCCTGAGTACAAGTAAATTTAGCACACAAAATCCAATTCAGTTTTCTGATAAAGTAGGTGAGGATGCAATTAATTATTGCAGTAGTTTTGGTTTCTGTATGAAAGGACACCAACTAACCTGGCCAGCAACAGCCAATCCATCAGCAAGAAGAGATGTGGCCAGCCAAACCTGCAAGCAGACCTGAAATGCAGCCATGGCTGTTGATCCTTGTCGTGCAGCTAATGATGCAGAAAGAGTAACACAGAACGTTACAGCTATTACCCTCATCAGTAGCAGAAAACCTGAGGTCAAGCATCAAAAAGGAAAATTGAGAACCGTAAGATTTTAATTGAACTATGCCAACGGTTATCTACCAGTAAATCTGAAATGTTTTAGTGGACAAAAACTTGTCTTTTCAGTTGCCAAATGATTGGGTATATTTCAGAAATTCTCAGATTGAAAATTGACAAAGTCAAAAAGCATTCACCAACTATCTACAAGATCAAGTCATTGGTGCAACAACTTTATAAATTACCTTAACTGTTTAGGAGGATGGAGAGGGGAACCTTACCATTTTTAAGAAATTTACCAAATTGCAGATGTTTGACACTTGGAGGTAAGAGATCAACTTTTTCCATTAATCTCCATAAGAGAATAACTGAAATCAGGTATCTGGAATCACCACCATATAGAAAGAATAAGATAGATGAATGAAGAAAAAAATTTTTATACTCCAAATCATAAGACGAAATGTAACACAGCTCTAAGTGAAAAGTAACTTACTGGGATATAACATGGGCAATGGCTGCACCACTGACTCCCAGACGGAAAACAAACATAAATACGGGGTCTAAAATTATGTTTGTTACATCTCCAGTTACTATAGATTAGATAAGATAAGGACATTCATTAGAACAATCAAAAATAATAACTGCTGAAAGAGCAATAGGCATTAAACTCTTGGGAATTGGTCTGCTAAAGGAATTCTTTGCTTTGGGCAAACATTTCAATTTCTATCTTGATGAATGTATCATACAACTAGAAGTCTTCAAAGTCTGTACAGCATACCAGTGGCATATAAAGGAGTCTTCGTATCTTTAAATCCACGGAAGACCCCTTGCATGGCTAAGGAAAGGAGAACTGCAGGAGCACCAAGTGACCTTAATGTCAAATATTGTTGAGCAGGTCTTAACATAGGTGAATCCTGTAGAAACAAAAATATCCAAGGTTATTGTTTATAAAAGTGGTTAATTGTTATTATTCAAAACAGCTAGTGGTTCAAGTTGAAACCTCAAATAACTTTCAAACACAAGCACTTACAGAACCCACTCCCATAAAGTTCAACAATGGTTTCGCTCCTGATATAAGGAATATAGCTTGGATGAAGCCAAGGATAGCACCAATAACTAATGCAGATGAGGCTGAGGGAATATGCCTTCTTCCACTCTCCATTTTAGCAATATCGAAGCTGCTCATAGCTGATTTTGATTTGTATGCACCTTCACCAGATACTGATACATGATGAGATAAAAAAAAAAAAAGTCATTAACTTGACAAAGAATAAAGAAATTTTATGAACCAGGGAAAAAAAAAAGAATATAGCACAAAAAAAAAAAAAAAAAAAAAAAAATAAGCTGATTTGATTTGTATGGCACCTTCACCAGATTACTGAATACATGATGAGATAAAAAAAAAAAAAGTCATTAAAACTTGACAAAGAATAAAAGAAAAATTTTAAATGAACCAGGGAAAAAAAAAAGAATATAGCACAAAAAAAAAAAAAAAAAAAAAAAAGAAAAAAAAAAAAAAAAAAAAAAAAAAAAGGAAACCGAAAACGGAAGGACACTGTATGTACCATTTTGTGGTATCAACTCTTTACTTTCACTGTTAACAACTGAACCTGTTTCCAAGGATTCACTATCTTGCACCTCAGGGTTCACACTTCCAATAGTATCTTCTTCAGCAACAAAAGAGGTTGTTACACTGACAAGTGGGAATATTGCGATTCTTGATACTTGATTGAATAGGGCAATAGAAACTCCCACAGCAGCTAGCTCTACAGGACCTGAATGAATGACAAGGCAAGTGTTTTTGACCATTTAAAAAGTAACAAAAGCTTAAAAAAGCGGACCAACATATAAACCTTCTCCAACACAAAGAAATAACAATATTTGGTAGAACTTAGCAAAGGCAACAAAAAGAATGGGCCAGTCAGAGTAGCATACTAGCACTCTCAAACTGGACCTGCAATTGTATCATAATTTGTAGCTTCTCTTTGTTACATGAACAAGAACTACTCGATTTAGTCACCTAGTTCAAATTATGCAAGCAGATTGACATAAAGGTTCAACAGGCATGAAGATGTAACAATAACTATTGATCTATGAGAATGCATTTATTAAGTGAATAAAATATGGTTGATTAAGAATAACCACAATCCCAAAAACCAAAAGAAAAAGGAGAGACAGAGGGAGGCATGGCAGGTGCCAGTTAATAATAAGAGATACAAAGAAAAATACCTATTTGTCCAATAAATGCTGTGTCTACTAGAGAGGCAATGGGGTCAGCTGTCAAAGCCAGTGCTGCAGGCAATGCTATGCTTGCTATTTCTAAACCAAGTTCATCCATTTTAAGTACATGTCTGTTCATACCATCCAAGAACCAAATGTTAACAACAAAATGCTTATTAAGAAGATAAACAAAGTTGAATTGACAATCTCTAAATGAAAATGGCCAAAATAAGCTTTAATTTGATCAACCTTATAAAAATGCAATTTCTCGAAACAATACCTAAAATCCTTGAAGAAAATGCATAGAGGTATTCTCTTCTTCTCCATGGATGGATATGATGCATCGTCTTCCTCAGCCATCATTATGATAGCCAAATCACCAAGTAGTACTTTATATCAAGCTAACTAAACCAGTGGCCACATAGTGGAAATAGCAATACTAAACTCCATTACCTGCAGATTCTGCAATTTTACGTCAATTACTTAGAATGAACTAAAAAAATATATATTTGCCCCAATCATTCAGCAACAAACTAAAGCAGAGTCATATATATATATGTTTATGCAAAAGAAAGTATTGAGTAAAGTATGGAGACCCAGCATTCAAAAACCAATCACATAAAGTTATCAAATAAAATCTAACTCAAAGGTCATAGAAAAAGTGGTACCTACTCACTTTCAATAGAAAAGCCCAAGCAGTTTCACTTGGAAGACTATTTATGAAATTAGGTTGGAAATTATAGGCTTTGAAATTTCAGAGACAAATTAAAGCTGGACAAAAGACTAACACGAAAGCACCTCCTCTAATTCAAAGACAGACTATAAGGAAACTGATACATCTCTAATTTTCATGAAAATGCCAACGAAATTTCTGCCTAACAACAATACCCACCAAACAGGGTAAAAAAACAAAGAAACAAAGAAACAAAATCTGGTTTATGAAAAAAAAATGAAAAACTTGCAAAGCATTTTGAAACTTCAAATACATATACATACAAAACAATACACTGACCTAACTGATCGAACTCATAAAGTACAATGAAGCGTCTCTCGTTCTCATCGAAAGCTGATGCTTGAAGTATGCAGTGAGTTGCATGCTTGATGCTTTTGAGTGAGGGACTCGTCTTCTTTGTCCCACATGGAATTTTTTTAATGGCCAGAAAAGGATCCCCAGAATGGAGGGTCCCCTACCCATCGGAAAAATGGTTTTATTTCTGGTAATTATTATTTTTTTTTTTTAAAGCAGAGAGTATGTGTCAGTATCAGATTAAAGAAACCCATTAAAATCTTCAACAGTGACATACCATGCATATAGATATTCGCCAAGTGTAAATCAACAGTGTAGCTCCAGCAGACTAGCGATAGCTTGTAAGAACTGAAAAATAATGATTCTATTAATATTAATTTCAATTATTGTGTGTAATAATAAAAACAACTTCAAAATACTCATGCTTTCTTTCTTGGGAAAATCTAGATTCACAAATCTTCTGTTTCCTTCTTAATTCACTAAATTTATTTTCTTTTTCCCTTTTTGAGGAGATATTTAAAAATGTTTCCTTTTATGAATTGATTGCTTTTAAATGTCGACATTGATAGAAAAATAATAAAAGCAAATAAAGTTTACTCTGCTGATAAAGTTTACTGCTTTCCTGAAGCAGAAACAGAGCAAGCAAATGGGCAGAACTCTAATTTAAAAATTCTGTTGAACGGAACAACCACAGTGGCCTAGTCCATATAGATGCGCACTCGGAGATTGTGGGGTTTGGCTGTAGTTCATCAAGAATAATAGTCTTCTTTTTAAAATTCACGCATTGATTCTCAAGAATAATACTACAAATCATACTTTCACAAAATATTACTCATTATTATATTTGAATTATAAATCCAAAATTTTATTTGACGGGCTATAAAGTTTTACTCCATCTTTAATTTCTGAAAAAAAAAGATTGTAAAAATTGAATACGTTCTTTATGATAAGAAAGCAACTTCAAACTCAATAAATTTTATTTAATGGAATTCATTTTGTAAGTCAAAAAAATAGTTGTAGACTATCACCTAATAAAGCAAGCTCCTTCTATCCATAAAAGAGACATTTTAAGGATAATCTTTTGATCTATAAACATGGAAGAGAGGAAGAAAATTGCGAGCAGCCATAGAGAGTAGTCGGTGAAGGAAAGAAGAGAGAAAGTTTTGGGAAACAGAGAGTTATAAATAAGCAGCAATCTTTTAACAATATGTAAACAATCTCTAATTTTATGTTCGTGCTCAATGAAATTGATTACAATCCTAGTATGTGTTACTGTACCCTAGGGTTTATAATTCTCATAGTCCTCAACTTAGGCTTTCTTTGAGATATGAAAAATATGAAATGGTTTGTTATGGGTGTAAAAATTATATGGAAGAATGCAATGCAAAATAGTGTTTAGGTAGGTAATGAGTGAAAAAAATTAATTGACATCAGATAAGTATGAATTAAAGATTATTATAATTGTTTAGGTTTGTATAGCTACCAACATGGCAGGATAGCGGATGTTGATTTACATAAGGTTTTTTTGTGGAATGCAGGGATGAGGCAAATGGCAACCACGACACTATTTCTAATAGTGTAGACGTTCCAATCCAATACAAAGCACGGTGGGGCAAAGGTTGTGAAACTCCCAAAACAAAAGACTATAAAGTGTTATAAATTAATCTCAAATAATTCAATAATAACCTAGATCGTGCAAACTATTAGATTCAACAAAATAGATTGAATAAGAAAAGGCTGCGTACCTGACATCGTTGTTCGTCGATCTTCATGCGTAGAATTAGGTTTGTAGCCTTCCAGAGAATTGAAGAATCGATTTTGCGGAAGCAGTACGAAAGGAACGTAAAACTGAATCGTATTCAACTTCTCTGGGGACCTGGGGACCACGACTTTATATACTGTAGGGTTAGTACAATTCCTATTTCGGTCCTTTAAAGAAATAGGAATTATATAATGGTCTCTACACTTAATATCTATAATTAGTTGATACCTCAATAGTCAATTATTCACAATCAAGACCGCATTTAAAATTGACTTTATAATTAGACTGCTGTACATATTTAATTTTACATATTAAGCCCACAATAGAAAATTAAATCCAACAATCTCCCACTTGGTATGTTAAATAAAATACATACACCAAAATGAGCTCAACAAACGCAGTCATACGAGGTATCCAAAAACAATCTCGTCCATTAATTATATTGATAAAGAGCTGAAGAAACATTCGCCATAGATCTTATGACTAAGTTCATCATCAACTACCTTACCAATACCCCTAAATGACACAGATTCATTATAGAAGTGTAGGATGAAAACTAAATGTAATGTGATCATCATGTTTGTTTCCAACTGGTCACCAACAAAAGTGAGATCAAGCAAAACAATAATAATACAGAGTGTAACCATCAACCAAAATGAGTACTCAATAAAATTTCATCAACATAATAAAACATATCCAAAACAAAATAGAGCATTCAAAAACATATCAAAACCATAATGTATACATAAAGAGCAGACTCCCACTAAAACTAGACAGTCTCAAACAAAACGATACCCATATGAGCGGTGTGCTCATGGAAAACTTTCGGTATCACTGCCTTTGCAAGCGGATCCGCAATCATAGAGTTTGTTCCAATATGCTCTAAGGATATCTGTCCACTCTGTACCCTCTCCTTCACAGCCAAGAACTTAATCTCAATGTCCCCAATGTTTTTATCGAGCAGAGGAGAAGAGCTCCTGTTGTTGTTGGAGAATAAAACGGCTGACCTGCTGTCACAATACAACTTCAGTGGTCTTTCTATTCCACCTACTACACGCAGCCCATTGACAAGGTTTCTCAGCCAAATAGCTTGATTGGATGCCTTATAAGATGCTACAAATCATGGTGGAGGTTGCCACTAGAGTTTGTTTCACACTCTTCCAAGAAATAGCACCACCAGCCAATAGAAAAACATAGCCAGATGTGGATTTTCTTCTGTCTTGGCATCCAACGAAATCAGATCCAGCGAAATCAGAATCAGTATACCCAATGATCTCAAGCTGATCTGATCTCCTATATGTGAGCATATGTCCCTTAGTCCTCTGAAGATATCTCATGGCTCTTTTGGCTGCTTTCCAATGATCCATTCCTAGATTGCTGAGATATCTACCTAACATGCCAACTATAAAAGAAATGTCTGGACGAGTACAAACTTTAACATACATAAGACTTCCTATAGCTGACGTATAAGGAACCTTTTGCATTTCCTAAATTTCAAGTTCACTCTTTGGACATTGTTGATTACTAAATTTATCACCTTTTGCAATAGGGGTATCCAATGGTCTGCATACTAAATCTCTTCAGCACTTTATCAAATATAGCTCTTGTTTGTGATAATCCAGGAATACCTCTGAGAACGGGTCTCGATGTATCTGTAATCCCTAAAAAAAAGAAGCATTCACCTAAATCTTTCATCTCAAAAGCTTTTGACAAGAAAAACTTTGTTCATGGTGTAGCCAAGACTTTTTAACAATTAGTAGCAAGAAGTATGTCATCCACATATTAAGACCAAAAAGATAAAAACCTTACTCCCACTGAACTTATTGTACACACAATTTTCAACAGTATTTGCCTCAAAAGATTTGCCTCAAAGCCAAACGAGACAATTACTTAGTTGAACTTAAAGTACCATTGACGAGAAGCTCGCTTGAGTCCATAAATGGATTTCTTTAATTTGCATACCAGATGTTTTGGATCTCCAATTACAAAATTTTCTGGTTGCACCATATATATTGTTTCATCAATGTTGCCATTGAGAAACGTAGTCTTAACATCTATTTGATGAAGCTCAAGATCAAGATTTGCAACTAAGTCCATGATTGTCCTAAAAGAATCCTTCGAAGAAACTGGAGAGAAGGTTTCTTTATAGTCAGTCCCTTCCTTTTGAGTAAAGCCTTTTGCTACAAGACGTGCGTTATATCTTTCCACATTACCTTGAGAATCCCTTTTGGTTTTAAATATCCATTTGCAATTTGCAACCAATGGGTTTCTTTCCTTCAGGTAATTGAACAAGATCCCAAACTTGATTGTCTTGCATAGACTTATACTCTTCGTTCATTGCCTCAATTCACTTATGAGAGTCAGAACTCTGCATAGCATGATAAAAACTAACTGGATCATCATCTATCATGTCTACAGTATCCTCATGTTCCTGAAGAAACACTATATAATCATCTGGAATAGCACTTCTTCTCTCCTTAGTAGATCTCCTCAAAGGCATTTGAACAGGTTCTAATTCTTGAGGTTGTTGAATTTGTTCTTGAGGAAGAATAGCATTGTCTTGAATTGGATCTTGAATAGCGACAGGAGCAACTGGAGTCTGTAATCAAAAAACCAACAAAAGGAATGAGAACCGAATCATCCTTACTGTTCCTTCTTCAAAGAACAATTGTTTCTTCTTTAATTTCTCCCTCCAAAATCACATCCTCAAAAAAATGTTGCATATTTCTCGTTTCAAAAAATGGTTCAGAAGTAGGATTATAAAATTTGTAACCCCTAGACCGCTCAGAATAAATCCAACAAGAGTAGCTGCTGATATTTTGGAGTCCAGTTTGTTCATTCGGCTTGTAAGCCTTGCTTTAGCTGGACATCCCCAAACCATGAATAATGCTTTAGACTAGGCTTATCGTCACAGTCCAAAGATCATTAAGGTGTTTTTAGCAACTGCTTTAGATGGATATCTTATTGAGAAATAAGCTTCGTCTTAACGCTTCACCCCACAGAGACTCTCGTAAAGTAGAATGGACTAATCATACTCCTTTACCATTATCCATAAGAGCATAAGAGTCCTATTACGTCTCTCAGATACACCATTCATGCTGGGAGTACCAGGCATTGTATATCAATTCCACATTCCTGTAGGAAAAGCGCAAAAGGTCCTGGACGTTGTTCGCCTGAACCGTCATATTTACCATAATGTCATATTTACCATAATATTCACCACCACGGTCAGATCGAACAGATTTAATCTTCTTTCCTAGTTGATTTTCAACTTCGGCTTTATAAGATTTAAACAGGTCCAAAGACTCAGATTTTTCATGAATGAGATATAAGTAACCATAACGAGAATAGTCATCAATGAATTATCTTTGGCCATTTCTAGCTGCAATATGGAATGGACCGCAAATATCTGTATGAATCAGTTCTAAAACATTGGATGACCGAATGGCACCTAGTCTCTTCTGTTTAGTCTGTTTTCCTTTAATACACTCAATACAAGAATCCAAACCTGTGTAATCAAGTGTATCTAAGATACCATCAGAAACAAGACGCTCAATCCTTGATTTGGATACATGACCCAAACGTCTATGCCAAAGTACAACTGAGTTATCAATATTCAATTTTCTTTTGGTACCTCTTGTAGTAACATGCAGGGATTCATGATAACTAGTATCAATGTCTAACATATATAGATTATCACATTCATTCAAGCAACCAGCAAACAGTACCCAATAACTTTTGAATCATAAGAATAAAGTGAATTATACTGTTTTCTCTCACTCAAGTAAGTCCACTTATAATCCCATTCTACCCCAACCGGGTTTGGTTCAACTCGACTCGACTCGACTCGACTCTAAGACTCGACTCGGTAGGATGTCACAGTATCGTTTATAATTTATTTAAACATAATCTAAAATGTCCAATTGCCTCTACTTCAACCGGATCGCCATTTCCTACATAGACGTATCTTTCACCGTCAGTTGGCTTTCTGTAGTTGAGGCAACAAGGTACTTACCCCTCTTTGCAAGCCAATTAGCAAATTTAGGACAGTCCTTTCTCAAGTGATCCGTCTTTCCACAAAAGAAGCATTTTGGCACATAAGGCTTCTTTTGTACTGGATCTACAGCAGTAGCAACAGCAGGTTTCTCAATAGCCTTTTCAACAGTCTTTGCAGAAGGCCTCTTTCTTTTCTTGTTCTTGCCCTTCTCAGCTGAAGAAACAAAATGAGCACTCTCTCTTTTGTTAGAATTCATCTTTTCCTCCTCATCAACACAATGAGAAATGAGCTCGTTAAGAGTCCATTGACAATTTATAGAGAGTTCCTTAATTTGTTCCATACTGAGAAGGAAGAGAATTCATAAACCATATGGACTAAAAAGGTCGATTCTTGTAAAGCCATACCCAGCGCCTTCACTCTTTGCAATCTGAGACATTGCAGAATATTGCTCGCCGGAACACCACCGATGCCAGCAAAAACTTCATGGAGGGTTTAATTTTCCTAAAAGTGTTCCCACTTCAGCTTTGTCATTCTTGACATAAAGCCCTTCCAGCTCGGCAAGTAAGTTTGAGCATTGTTTCTTTCAAAGCTAGACAGAGTCTCGAACATGTTTCTGGGACTCCTTTCTGCATGATCATCAGACCTAAGCGATTAGGAACGCTCCCACCTCTCATAACTTAACCCTGTTTTGAACCATCCAGTGCTCTATCAGTAAGTAGGAGCAGGAAGAGGAGCAGGTTCGTCCATCCTGAATGCAAGATCCAAATCCATACAGCCCAGAAAGATCATAATGTCTGATTTCCAAGACTCAAAATTTGATCCCTTAAGTTTAGGGACACAATCAGGATTAAATGACATGTTAGCTGACATCAGAGAAAATAAACAAATAGATAAGTATAAGCTCACAATTCACAAATGAAACAATTCACATAAGTAGAGATAAAAATGGAAATAAGATACAGACTCAACATTAATATTCTCATCTTTGGATGTAAAATATTCACTTGTAATTAGTATCTCAACGCAGCAATCAAATATTGATAACATAGTCCTGACAAATAATAAATCTTCCTTTGGACCGATATATCATTGTCATGGAAAATAATCAAACAATTATCACATACTTATTGACAATTTATTGCCAAACATGTATTCAAAACTCAGCCAGATAAGCAACCTTCCTTTGGGGTCGCATTACTATCCGCAACAAATTCTAATTTACACCGTTAAAGTATTCTTAAAAAATAAATCAAATTCAAGCAATAGAGGTCACGTTGCTGACTTAATTGATTTCAAAGGTGACTTATTGATCAAATCAATTTATTTTAACAAATATTAAACACAATAGGGACTTAATCACTCCAAAATTTAATCTCAAGTCGACAAATTAATTCATATTGTAATTAAAACAAAACAATTGCAATTAAATGAATTGAATGTCTAAATATTTAATAATCTAAAATTATTTAGCCCAAATATATATATATATATAAGTCACTAAATTAGAGACTAAGTTATAAAATTGGACTAAATAAATAAAGTTCGGGGTCTAATTTAATTAAATATATGTCCATAGGTCTAGACGAAAGAAAACAGGAAATTAGGGGCCTAATCTAAAGTTACAGAAAATTAGGGGCCTAATTTGAAATTACAGAAACTTAGGGGCCTAATCTGAAGTTACAAAAAATTAGGGCCTAATACGAAATTTTCTAGGGACCTAACCGTAATTTTCCATCCCTAACCTTAAAACCAAAACGATCAGAGACAAGCTCTCCTTTCCGCAAATTTTAGGACCTTAATCTTGAATCTTCTCCT